>JAJIBD010004350.1:0-32012 GCA_021461705.1 Cryptotis parvus
CAATGGACCACAGGTATTCCAGAACCCTGAACTGCAATGAGAATCACCCCAAATCAGCATATGAATGTTATTCTGTCCTTTTTTCAGTTTTAATTGTTAAGCCATGAGAATGAATTTATTTTCTTAGACACAAATCAAAAAGAAACAAAATGAAGAATATATACAGGATTAGATGAGATGATAAAATCAATAAGGCTTGATTAAGGAAAAGGAATGAAGGTCTCTCTATTGATAAAAAACAATCTATAAGATACATTAAATGTGAAACGTGTATAAAATGATTCTATTTGTGAAGAAGAAGGAAGGAAAGAAGAGAGTAGCAGGGAGGAAGGGCTCTACATATGTATATGGTTAAGTGCGCTTAGATTATCTTGATGGTATACAAGCAGCCTGTGACAGAAAATGTCTTGCAGTGAAAAACCAAGGGTCTGGACAACTGGCATGAAAATAATAACTTTTATCTATGCCTTTCTTGACTCTTAGATATATTATTTATAATTTTCATTGCATACTTTCAATTTAAATATAAAGAAACAGAAATCACTTGTATTACTTATCTTTCCTGTTGTTCATCAATTAGCTCGAGCAGGTGCCAGTAACATCTCCATTTGTCCCTGTTCACGTGCTAGTATAACCCAAGGGCTTCTACTCACTCCAGGAATATGAAGAGCCTCAAACCATTCCTTTTAGGTCACGGGAATGAAGTCTATTGTTATTACTGGTTTTGGCATATCAAATACTACACAGGTAGCTTGCCAGGCTCTGCTTGGCACCATGTATACTAAAAAGGAACAGAAATAGATGCAACAAATTAACATTGTCTGAAAATTGGCATGAAAAAAATAAATTAGTGCAGCAATTTATCAGTTACAGAAAAATTCATCCGCAGGGAGAAACTATGTGTAGTGTACTTTGCTTGTGACCCTCTAGTATGCATATTTTGAACCCGACAAACTTAAAATATGGTCCTTATATCATGGTAGCATCAATGCTCTAATACAATAAGAAAACATGAACCCCTATATCTTAGAATCCAACTGGCACCTTGGTCACAACTATTAAAGTCCAAAATCTTGGAAAAATAATATAGCAACCCCTTAAACTGGTCTATGAAATTCAATATGATGAGACTAGGGGATTAGAGCAATATTACAGCAGGTTGGGAGTTTGTCTCGGTATGAGCTAGCCAAGTTCCAGTCCCCAGCACTACCATGAGGGAACCCTGAGCACAGTGCCAGGAGTAAGCCCTAAGTATGGCCAGGTATGGCCCCAAATCAAAATAATTGAATAAATATATAATAACAGGATGAGACTGGATCATGAATTGTTCTTACACAAGACTTAGAATTATCAACCAAGTAGAGCATTTTTGGAAGAAAACAGCGTTGTTTTTCCCCAATTTTAAGTACTACATTGCCCTACCTCAATTTCTCCACAAAACTTCAAATGCAATTTCTACCTACCTTGACCTCCAGCTAATATTCTGTAAGACATCACGCAATATGATTGAAACATTCACTGTATCACTGTCTCCCCGCTCATCATCGATTTGCTCGAGCGGGCACCAGTAACATCTCCATATGTCCTGTCTCATGCAAGTAGAGCCCAAGGGCACCTGCTTGCTCCAGAAACATAAAGAGCCTCAAACCATTCCATCAGGTCATGGGAATGAGGTCTATAATTGTTACAGGTATTTGGCATGTCAAATACGACATGGGTAGCTTGCCAGGCTCTGCCGTGCAGGTAGCATACTCTTGTAGTCATCTCTAAATCCAGCATTTATTGATGAACTGAGCGGCCACAACTAGCCATGTGAGCCAGGCTGTGATAGGCTGGTCTGCTGGGTGGAGTTCTGACGAGGGAGAAGTCCGGATGTGGAAAATGGAGGCCCCTCATGGAGTGTAGGTTTGTCTGGCTTTTGCGAGGCTCTGCTGGGGTGGCAGGCCAGGGCTAGAACCCGCCATCCCTCCCAGGCGCCTCGTGAGCGGCTGGGCACAGGGAGAGCCAGTAGCAGCTCTGCCCCATGTCTGTGAGTCTCTGGATCAGCATACCTGGGCTGGATTTAAAAAAAGACTGCTGCAGGAGTATCTCGATGAGCCGGGGCTGTGATAGGCTGGTCTGCTGGGTGGAGTTCTGACCAGAGGGAAGTCCGGATGTGGAAAATGGAGGCCCTCATGATTGAAACATTATCATAGAATATGTCTGCCCAAGAAAATTCTTTAATATATTGTGCTAATTTAATCCCATTTTGATGCCACACACTTAAATCATTGATGGACATCCCTGTGTCCTGTGTCGGGATCCCTTTGCAATGTAACAGATGTCATTCCCATCAGAGCGTGGCCTCAGGAAATCTCCCATATTTAATCATTAGGATGCCACATAGTCTGTGGCCACACTCCCCACATGACCAGTAGGTTCATTTTTAGAATCTATTTTTAGATAACTGACTGAATGCAAAGGAGAGTGTGGGGCAGTAGAAAGGTTGGAGAGGTTGTATAGCTAAACTGAAAGATTGATTTAGCTGAGTTGGTTGGAAGTCTGCCTCTTGCTTGAATTAAACCTAGTTTGTCAAGAAAACCTGAAAACTAGCTTGATACAAACTCGGAGAATTATTTACCCTGAAAACTAAACAAATGATAGGATCAACCCATTTTATTGTTTTTTCTTTTCATATCTTTTTGATAAAAAGTTTTATTTGTACAATTCTGTGCCAAAGTGGACCATGAAATAAATGAAATGTTTAAGTATCTCTTTGTGATATTACTGAAACATTATATTATCCTATTTTTAAACACATAAAGAATTGCTATGGAAGCAAGTGGTGATGGAAAGAAACATTTCATTGAGTTCTACTATACAGAGGATCTATGTATTTCTAACAACACATTTTAGACTTTGTAGTAAACCCTTTTAAGAGTATGATTAATGCTAATATATAATATTACACAAATAATAAAATTAATTTTAATATTCCTTTATAATAAGGGAAACAAACTGTCATAGTCTCATGCTAGCTTGATTATTGACAGAGAAATTCATTAGGTACTATTATAGATTCCAAACCAAAAAGCTCTTTTTACTTCTTTGAAAGAAGACAGAAGTTATTCAGAAAAATTGCTGTGCATTATTATAATGTATAAATAGCATGCTTGCATATAAATAAATAAGAATATGCATAAATCAATAGTCCTGGATATTTCTATATTCTTTCTTTTGCTCAGCAGAATTTTTTTCTTCTTTTGTAATGGTCATGAATAAGCTAACAAAATTTTATATATACAAATTCTGACTAAGCAATACACTTTTGGTAATTTATTTAAGAAGCAATTAAAGTTATGTGCAAATATATCTTTCTAAGATGTTTATGGTGATACTTTTATAACTGTGAGGAAATTGGTAACAACTGACATGTCGAAACAGTCAAAGTATACTTAAATGACATTTAAGCATATTTGTTTATAAATTTTAAAAATTAATTGTGTCTATTATTCATTAGGTATTGTACCAGGTGTTAGAAACAAAACAGTGAATAAGATCAAGATTGTTTCTCCCTCCAGCAATTTCATTTTAGTCAAGGACAAAGATTAGGAGACTAGCACCTCAAAACACAATAGAATTTTCTAAAGGACATTACTAATTTATTCACTAAATAATAAAAATGTCTTACATAACTCTTTTCACCCTGCCTTTCCCCTGCTTTTCTTGCATATATTTTTATGGAGGTAGCATGATTTACAAGAGTTTTCATGTTATTATTTCAAACTTTGACTGCTACTTCACCCCTCCTGACACCACGGTGTCAATAACCCGCTACCACTATCCCAAAGTCACTTTTCTGGCCCTGTAGCCTTTTTTTTTTTTTTTTTTTTGCAGTATCACAAGGTTGGTTTCTACAAGGGATACTATCTATTCATTTCTTTGTGTCTTTATACTCCATAGAGAAGCAAATAGGCTGTTGGGGTTCAGCAGAGTCCTCAACAGATACAGGGGTTCAGAAGGGTCCCCTGGCACTTTGGGGCCAATGACTGTTCCCCCAACCCCAACCAATGGACAAAGGACAGATCCTCAGGCTCCTTGACAGTCAGTCCAAGCTCTACCAGTTTATTCAAGCCAAGTCTGCTCTTTAAATCCTCCCAAAGAGTTGGGGGCTCATAGATGCAAGAGGTGATGGACTTTGACCCTACAATAATATGAGGGTATAAAAGTCCCTCCTTCCTGGGGCAATCCACCAGGGACTCCTCACAGACATAGAATCCTGTCCTGGTGCTAATGACCAGCCCAGGGCAGAGGCGGAATTCCAGCCAAGGGCATGTTGTTTTCTCCTTTCCTTTGCTGGTATATCATTTATTTCTTAATAATATTTCTAGTTAATTAATTCCTCTATCATAAATGCATAGCCTTAACTGTCTTTTGTGTCTACACAAAAGGCCTTGCTCTAACATTAGAACCTGTGAAGGGCATACAGGTCAAAGAAAAACAACATTTCACTTACAATACAAAACCCAGGCAAATAGAAGACCAGGGCTGTGTAAAAAGGGTAATTCAACAATCGGTTTTTTTTGCTTCTAACTCACTTCCCCTTTGTATGACATCCATTTTCATCCAAGTTCCAGCAAACTGCAACATTTCATAGAGGAGTATTCTACTGTCTATACGGGCCATGTTTGCGTTTATCTATTCACCTGTTGGGAGAACTTAGGGTGTTTCCAGATCTTAGTTACTAAATATGTAACAAATTTGTACTAAATTTGAGATTTTCATGACTTTTTAATATTTTATATTAAATTCCAAATAATATCACAAAATAAGTTAGGTATTAGAACCTTGATGAGCCAGTCAAACGTGAATGCTTTTTATCTAAATGCTCAAATAACTTCTGTATTTTACACAAATTTCCATTTAAAATATTCTTTTCCATGACATGAAGGAGAACTAACATTAGCCCGATCAAAATACAAGGAGTTGGTTTCAATTCCACTATTTCCAAGCTGTATAACCTTGGAGTGATCACTTGATTTGGGCCCTTCAACATTATTTACACATGAGAATAAAAAAAAAACAAAATAAATATTTTGCAGACCAACTGAAGGCTGAGACAAAAAAAAAGCCAATGCATATAGCACTTATTTACTAAATCCAATGTTATAAAATTACAATTTTTAGCTGGTGTGACATCAGCTGCTGGATTGACTTAGAAAATTTGGTGGGCTGAGGGAAATTTTCATGGATTAACACATTCTGCAGAACACGGTTTTAAAAACAGGGACCTTGGTGGCCTTGCCCACAAACTGCCTCAGGGCTATCGACCATCATGCAGAGACTCAGACACACAGGGGAGAGCTGCCATGTGGTACGTCAAACTAGTGGAACCAATCATGTTCTAGAATATATTACAATCCACAATGTGTAAGAAAGAGAAGCAAGAGGGAGAGAGAGAGAGAGGAGAGAGAGAAAAAGAGAGAAAGGAGATAAAGAAAAAGAGAGAAAGGAGATAAAGAACCTGCCATGGAGGCAGGCTTGGGGAAGGGGAGGGAAGTGGGGACATTGGTGATGGGAAATGGGCATGGGTAGAGGGATGGGTGTTGGAACACTGTAGAACCAAAACTCAAACATGAACATCTTGGGGCCTGAGCGATAGCCCAGCGGGTAGGGCGTTTGCCTTGCAGCGGCCGGCCCATGCCGGCCCGGGTTCGATCCCCGGCATCCCATATGGTCCCCGAGCACCGCCAGGAGTAATTCCTGAGTGCAGAGCCAGGAGTAACCCCTGAGCATTGCCGGTGTGACCCAAAAAGCTAAAAAAAAAAAAAAAAAAAAACATGAACATCTTGTAATTGTGTATATAATGGTGGTATAATAAAATATTTTAAATAAATAAATAAAATTTTAAAAAATAAATAAATAAACAGGGACTTAATTCACACCAGCCCTCAGTTTCTGCATCTTTTAAAGGAATATGCCTGTCCTTCCTCTACAAAGGGGCAATATGGAGAGGAACAATTGGAAGAATACAGTGAAAGAATGTCTGTGACTCAACTTCTATGATTCTAACCCGTTCTTCAAATACAGCATTGTGTTACGGCTCAATTAAAATGTAATGCTATCATCATTATTTTAGTTTATTTCTCATAGACATACTACCATAGGAAAGCAAAATAAAACATCTATTTTCCTTTTGTTGTGACCACTTATAAATATTTAGCAGTGAATAAGAAGTCACCTTGCCTATGCTAAATTTGAATTTCAACAAAGTTCTAACAGTTGCCTTAACTGTGGCCATAGTCCAACTACTTTGAAAGATGAACCTATCAGAATGCCATTTGTCATATTTTTCATAATAGCATTTTCCCCTCAAAATATATTCTTAGTCTTTATTTTTTTAAGCCTGCAAAATAAAATTAAGGCCTAATAACACACTGGAACAGAATTCCCAAAAGAGTAAGTTCTCAAAACTTTCCTTTATACCTTTTCTTGAAATAAGCGTCTATAGGCAATCCATTTATCGAATGAGGTGGATATTATAGGACAGAAAGGAAAAACTCAATTCTTTTTTCACCATTGTCCTTCAGAGAAGCTAAGTCAAATCTCCTTCTCTAACCAACAAAAAGAAAACTCTCAAGCCAATTCCTTCTTTTATTTTCCTGTCAGTTTCGAGATTTAATGCAGCATCCTTGTCATCTTTAAAAAATCAATCATATATATCTCAGAATATTTATCTCCCATCTTAAGGATTTCTCCTCTACATAATCAGATCTTAGAAAGATGAAGGACGGGACAGAACTTTTCTCTTCCTACTCAACCTCACATTCGACACTACTCATTTTTACTTCTTGTCACCTGTCACTTGTCTTCCTGTTGTTCATCGATTTGCTCAAGCAGGCACTAGTACCATCTCCATTCATTGGGAATGAGGTCCATTCTTGTGACTGTTTTTGGCATAACAAATACACCACAGGTAGCTTGCCCAGGCTCTGCCATGGCTCTGGGATCATACCAGGGGTTCAGTCTTTTTCTATGTCAGACCATCAACCATCCAGGGCCCATGGGACAGAGCCCTGGGTATAGACAAACCTGTCTCCTGTCTGCCACCTGCCAATGCAGCTGGGCACTGCAGTCACACCTGCAACACCTCGAGGGGGCAGGATTTGACTTCTTATGATAATAATTTATTGGTATATAACATAACACCCCAAACTTAAAGGTTCATTTTATTTACAAATACGCTATCTCTCCTCCACATGGCCTCACTTGGGACAACTCAAAGAAATGAGCAACTTAAAGAGGCTGAGTCTGAAATCACCTGAGGCTTTCTTTTGGCAACTCAGGTTGATGCTGGCTCTTGGCTGGGATAAAAGCTGGCCTATGGCTTGAAGACTTACTCAAAACCTTTCCATGAGATTATTTTTCCTTCCTGATAGTTGAGCTCCAAAAGCAAATATCTATAGAAAAAAAAGAATGTGAAAACTGGGAGCTTAAGACCTGAACCTACAAAATGTGGCATAATGCAGATCCACCATTTGGTAGGAGAGTAACAGTCACATTTCCAAACTACAGTATCTCCTTCCTCCAGAACTGGGCCAGGTGCAATAGAGGCCAGGCTATGATCTAGCTTCAGTGAATTCTAGCGTAAAATGCTAATACTTTGTTGATAAGTTCTGAGTCCCATTTCGCTAGGAATTCACATGCACTACTTCCCTGAGTCAAATGTTAACATTTTCAGCTGGTTTTCTGTGATATAATCTTAATAGGGATGGCTAATGGCGCTACATACAAGGGCTTTTCAAGTTCCAACTAAGTTTGGGACAGGCCATTTCTGTATGTTCTTCTACAATTTTCTCTGTCCAGAGAGCAATTCACTCCTCTTACCCCACCAACCCCTAGAAACAACAGGTCACCCTCTCATGGTGATACCTTGTACTGGAAGCAGGAGCAGACTCAGCCAGTTCCTTCCCTTTACACTTCTTCAGATCTGAAAACCATACACTCATCCTAGAGCCCACCACTCTCTAACCTACAGCTGCTGCTCACCTCCTTAACGCACACTCAGCACAGTGTGCCCTGGGCTCCCTGCAATCTAGACACGAGTCTGAGTAGCTCAGCAACATTCCATTCAGAAAGCAAAGAGGCAAGCGGAGGTACCAGTATCTCCCCACTTTTCACTGCCTTCCCTTCACAGCACAGCTATCTTCAAGAAATTCTTACTCTATCTCCCAGGGAATCTTTAGGATTTTTTAAGAGGGGAGGAAAAATTCTGAGCTACCTGGCTTAAAGTGTCTTTCTGCAGATTCTTAGAAATTTGTCATCTATGGTTCCAATTTCAGGGTATCCCAAGCCTCTGAACTTAAACACTGTTCCAAATATATCAAGTATAACAATAGTGCCAGCATGATAACTAAGAAGAACTCATTGATAAATAATAACTAAACAACTTTTATTTCTTCAATGTGATCCCTTTAAAAATGTTTCCTGGGGTCTGAGGGGTACTATAGGAGTGAAGACTCTCACCTTGCACGCACCAACCCCAGTTCAGTTCCTAATGCTGGATATGGTTCCCTAAGCATGTGGTCCTCAGTATTGTGGGTACAGCCCAAAAATCTCTCTCCCAAATAATTACATTAAAAATTATAAATAAAATTTTCATTTTAGGTCTTCCCTAACTGAATAAAACTAAAAAAAAATACAAGTTTTTTGTTTCTTTAGGGGGAAAATTCTCACCTATATAGCCAATTACATCACAGAGAAGTAATTAAAATGTTTTAATGCTTCCTTTGCATATTCAAACATGCTGCATTTGGCAACAAGTAACAATTGGATGCTTCTCTTTTTTCTTTGTGTTTTTACCTTTTCTTCTCACTAAGCTTCTAACCCTTTAGAACATGAAACAAACAAGAAACACAGACATAAATTTTATACTTGAAAAATATTGTCTGAGAGAGAGAAAGAGAGGATACTGGGATACCTGCTATTGAGGCAGCCTGGGGGTGGGCGGGAGGGGTGGGGTACATTGGTGGTGGAAATGGGGCACTGGTGGAGGGATGGGTGCTGGTATACTGTACTACCAAGAATCAATTATGAAGACCTTTGTAATTGTATGTCTCACGGTGGTATAATAAAAAAATTTAAAAAATAAAAAAAAATAAATAAATGGAAAAAAATATTGTCTGATTTAGCAGTATGCTGTCTTAGCCTGGAAGATATTAAAATCCAGCTTCTTGACAGGCAGAGGTACCAGATTAAATATGGGATACCTAGTGGTATTTGAATGTCCTACCCAGCATTCTCTTGGTAAGAGTAGTTGCCTCTCTAGCTTAGTCTCTTAGTCTTCCCAAAGGACATTCCAAAGGACTTTCCAATATTTACTGATGGGTCTTCTTACCCCAAAACAAAGCCCTATTAGTTAGGGTCCAGGATGACTATCTGGATTTAGGATTTTATTTGACCCAGCAATACAAACATGAGTGGTCTCATAGACCACTAGTGTTCCTTGTTCAAGAGCTATCAAAGTCAATCCTTATGGCCCAAGCCACTGAGCACAGGACCAGTTTCCAAGTGGTTTCCCAAAATCCCATTTTCTTGGCATTAAAATGAGGGGGGAAGACTCTTCAACTCAAATTCTCATATAGTTCTTACAAACACACATACACGCACACAATGTACAGCACAGTAAACACAACACACCAAAGCCCTGCATCTTCTGCCCTGTCTCTGAAAACAGAAACAACCAAAAAAATTCCATTAAAAACATATACAAGGGTCTCGTGAGATACTACAGTGGGAAGTAACTCACCTTACCCCAGGATCCCTGAACACTGCCTGAGTCATCCCTTAGTGCAGAGCCAGGTGTGGGCTAAACACAAAAACAAAAAAAAAATAGACACTAGAAATTACTCATAACTTAATCTTTGTTTGTAAAGCTATATTTTGCTTCAAATGGCTTTGTAGAAACACAGAATGGAAAAAATGGCAAGCCAGGTTTTTATTCCAATCTATTTAATGAGCTAAAAAAATCTTCAGATGTAAATTAGTAGCACAATGTCTGATTAAACTGGACTGATGACAACATTTCGTTGGCAGGTGGCTCCACCCTGCCTGCTTAGATGCATTTTCTTGGCAGGAGACTTGGGAGAGGTTGGGATGTTGACAGGATAGAATTTGTGTAATTCAAAATGTCTGCACATCTATTTAGTGCAGTCACACTTTTGTAACTATAGAGAAGTGAGACTGTGAGATATTGCTATCTTTAATTCCAGCCTACATGCTTCATAAAAGGTAACTAAAAAAAATAAAAGGAAACCATACTCACAAAACTGAAATCTAATCAGAAAAGGAAAATTCAAAACAATATTTCTGCTTCAAGCCTATTTAGTGTATAATGCAGGTCACTGCTTCTTTCGTATTTTTTCCCATTTTAATATCAATGACCAGAAATGCTTTAAAGTAATAGTCGTGCTTATGGAAATCTTTGTGCTTGTTGCCAAGAGACCAGAATTACATCCTAGGACTGTAAAATATCAGACAAAGCACACATGTTGGTCTTTCAATCCAAAGGCATAACTCCATGAATTAGAAGACTCTCCTCATCTTCAGTGTTTCATCCTTCCTGGTGTCCACATGTGCTTTTTAAATATCACAGTCTTTTTTTTGTTTGTTTGTTTTGTTTTTGCTTTTTTTGGGTCACACCCAGCAATGCTCAGGAGTTTCTCCTGGCTCTACACTCAGGAATTACTCCTGGCGGTACTCGGGGACCATATGGGATACCTGGGATCGAGCCCGGGCTGGTATGGGCCGGCTGCATGCAAGGTAGACACCCTACCCACTGGACCATCACTCCGGCCCCTAATATCACAGCCTTACCCTACCAATAACCCTCTGCTCAGAAACCCAGGACCTATTACCCTGCATCCTTTGTCCTCAAACCCAATCAAAATCTAAACCTTCTATGTGCAGGAAGAATTCAGTATTTCAAGAATGACTTCCCATTCTACTAAGTGGAGCTCAGTTAAGTAACAACCAATCACACATTTTTTCACTCTCACTAAACACTTTGTGTTCCAAGATTTGTTTGGTTGTCTGTTTGTTTTTCAATTTTATACCACCTTCAAGTCCCTTGAATCCTTAAAATTTTGGGGCAGAAGAGTCACTTTTACCCTTCAAGTTCCTCACCATTCCTGATCAGTGCCTCTAGATCAAGGGAATGTAAAGTCACGCTTTCAGGGTTGATATACATGGGATGAACTTAGTCAAAAGAAAGGAGTCATTTCCTTTTGTTTTGGTTTAGTTTGGTTTTGTTCTTATGGCTACATCTGGCTGTGGGAAAGGTTTACTCCTCGTTCTTCTTTGCAGGATCACTCCTTACAGCCTCTGGGAACAAAATTGGGTGACAGAGATCAGACCTGGGTCAGCTGTGTGCAAGGCAAGCACCTTACCAGTTGTAGTATATTGCTCAATCTAGATTTTATTTTGTAAAAGATAAACTTAGAAACACTGAAATTTTGAAAAGTTAAAACCTCGACAAACCACGAATCTCTTCCAGATAGATTGATCTCTGGGCTAAAAACTCTTTGGATTGGAGGCAGGCAAAATCTCCCTTCCGATTAGGCTCAGCAGCCACCACACCTGACTTCCTCCACAATACCATAAAAACAAGCCTAGCTTCATAGCTCCTAAAGCACTCAGACACATATGAGACCATATGTGACACATCCACACATTCACCAAATTTCACAGTACTTACAATAGAAGCACAAAATATTTGATAGACAGCCCCCAAGCTCTATGAATATAAATAATAACACAGAAGGCTCAACTAGCACCAACCAGTTCAATAAATCCTCAGACAATGACTTTAGGAACACAATTGTGGGATATGACAAGCAATCATCACAACCCGTCTTCTATTATCTTTTTCCTGATCATTCCATTTATAATGTAGTTGCACCAAGTGGTTTTTTTTTTTAGAGAGTGTTTATTTTTTAAATATTTCATTACACTAACGTGAGATATACAATTACAAAGATGTTCATGTTTGGGTTTCAGTCATACAGTGTTCCAGCACCTATCCCTACATCAGTGCTAATTTCCCACCACCAATGTCCCTGATTCCCTCCCCTCCCCTAGCCTGTCTCTATGGCAAGTTATTTATCTCTTTTCTCTCTTTCTCTCTCTCTTCCTCTCTTCCTTCTCTTACACATTGTGGTTTGTAATACAGACATTTAGAGGTTATCATGTGTATCTTTTAGCCTGTATTAATGCTCAGTTCTACATTGGTATTAGTACTTTTGGCAATTATTAGCACACTGTTCCCTTCTCTGCCTCACCTAACCTCTGACTCCCACATGTTTGTGGTGGATTCCACCTTTGACAAGACCTCCTAATCCATGTTTCGCCTGACCTTGGATCACTTGATCACTTGACATCTCGTTATTCGTTGATTTTCCCAAGCGGGCACCAGTAACTTTTCCATTTGTCCCTATATTGTGCCAATGTAGCCCATGGCATCTGCTTGCTCCAGTAATATGAAGAGCCTCAAACCATTCGTTCAGGGTCTTGATGAAGTCTGACCATCTTGTAGGTGGGCAGTCATGTGATCTTTTGACATCCTGTGGGATCCAGTCAGTAACAGCTCTAGTCCAGCGGTTGTCTCCAAATTGCATTACATGTCCAGCCCATCTGATTTTCAATGCCTTGGCAAATGAGACAGCGTCCCTGACTCTGGAACGGCAACGGAGGTCGGAACTCCAGATTCCTTCTCTCACTTGAGTGAGGCGTGATATTCCAAGCATAGCTCTTTTGATTCCTCTTTGGGAGACCTTCTGGTGACCTTGGATATTGGTATCATAGTATGTATATATGCATATTTATGTCATGCAAAAAATGCAGTCATTTTATATCTGTCTTTTTCCTTCTGGCTAATTTCATTCAACATGATCCTCTCCAGGTTCATCGATTTATAGGCAAATTTTTTTTAAATTTTTTATTATACCACCATGAGACATACAATTACAAAGGTGTTCATAATTGGTTCTTGGTAATACAGTATTCCAGCACCCATCCCTCCACCAGTGTCCCATTCCCATCACCAATATACCCACACCCCCTCCTGCCCACCCCTCAGGCTGCCTCAATAGCAGGTACCCCCTTTTCCCCTCTTTCCCTCTTCTTTTACACATTGCAGCTAGCCCTGCAGACATTTAGGGTTTATCATGTAAGTCTCTTTGTGTATATTCAATGGTGAGTTCTAGTCTGACACTACCATTTCCCACACTTATTAAAACACTGGTATATATTTATATCCCATTAATGAATGCAGTCATTCTATATCTGTCCTTTTCTTTCTGACTATAGGTGAAGTTCATAACTTAATTTTTCCTAACAGCTGCATAGTATTCCATTGTGTAAATGTACCAAAGTTTCTTTATCCAGTCATCAGTTCTCTGGCACACTGGCTATTACCAGATTCTGGATATTGTGAATAGTTCTGCTATGAAAATAAAAGTGCAGGTGGTGTTTCCGCTGTGTGTTTTTGGCTTCCCAGGGTATATTCCCAGGAGTGGTATGGCTGGGTCAAATGGGAGCTCAATTTATGGTCTTTGGAGGAATGTCCATATTGTTTTCCAAAAAAGGCTGTTTTCCAAGACATTGGTAGAAATGTTTTCCATTCCCACCAACAATGGATGAGATTCCCCTTTTCCCTGCATCTGGGCCAGCACTTGTTGTTCTTGCTCTTTTGGATATGTGTCAGTCTCTGTGTGTGAAATAATATCTCATTTTCACCAAGTAATATTAAGCATAAATTTGTTATCTGTCTGCTAAGGTAGCAGATTTGGGGGTGTGGGAGAGGAACTGAGGGTATTGGTGGAGGGAATCCAACTTGTGGTAGGATTAGTATTTAGACACTGTATGCCTGAAACTGTGATTCAAAAAATTTTGTAAATTATGGTGTTATAGTGTAAAATAAAAACTTTCATGGGATGGTTTGAGTATACAGTGATTTGAATCAAGTACTGCTAAACATAAGTGGTTAGCAGATAACTGCTAGATGAGAGGGTTTTACAGCAAAGGTGAACAAGAAAGCAAGAAAACTATGGATTTGCTATACCTAAGCAGCCTCAGTAGTTACTGTGTTTGGAAAAGCCTTCTTGGTTTTGTGATTATTGTACTTAAATTTTGTTTTCTGAAAATTTGAAAATTCTGGTTTGGGTTTCCTTTGGTTACCAAGACATTGAAGCTATCACACTAATGACCATCTTCCAAAATTGTCTTTAATAGTTCCATCATTTTTTCTCTTAATGACTAATTGCAGTTCAATGAAGCAAGTTCGTGTTTCTCTTAAGATAAGCTTGATTTTGAGACAGAGATTTTTAGGAATTAGAACAGGATTGTAGTTGTAATTATGGCTTGAGTTTGAAGGTGGAAGGTGATTCTCATCACTGACACAACTCCATTATTCATTCAGGTGTTCATCCCTAAATGGTATATTCTGATGGATCTAGTTTGGGTTATATGCAGACTCTGTCCTTGAAATAATTTTATTTTTCTTTATCAGGAAATTTTGTCTGCTTGACAGATGGGAAAGACAGTAGCTGTAATATTAAGACATATGGCTCCAAGAAGAGATAGGAGAAGTTGTTCCAAATATTAGTACAATTTCTTTCATGTTTTCATGCTCATGACACACGTGAATGTCAATAAGCAAAAATAACAGATAACATGTTCCATCATTTCAATGCCTATTGGCTAAAAACAAAGTTATAAATCAGTTGGTTCTGCTAATTTGATGATAGCATAAAAGAAATGAGGTTGGGCCTAATTGAAACCATATTCTTCATTTGTTCATTTAGCAAATACATAGCAAGCCCCAAATATATGGGGGAATTCTGCTGTATTTGTGAGATAAAACAGAAAACGGGTTATTGTCATTGGCCTGGAGGAGCTAATGCTTTAATTAAGCAAAATATAGAAATAATCAAGGAATTACAATACAGTGCGGTGAGTGCCAAGATAAGAAATAGAGGCAGGAAACACCAAGGGAACACATTGAAGGAGCCCTCATCCCAGTCGGAGGGGGCTCGCCTGGGAGGAGTACTGAGAAGTGGTATCAAAGCTGAATTCCTAATCAACATGTAGCAATTAGGCAGACAAAGAGAAAGAGGGGTGGGTGGCAGAATAGAAGAGAAAGCAGCATACGTCGAAAAAATGTTGAGGGACAATAGGTCACTTACAGATTAAAAATCAGGCTCTTAATTTCTTATGTGAGGTTATTAAGAGTTCTTTGCATATTTTAGATAATAATCCATTATCCAACATTTCTTTTTCAAACATTTTCTTCAAGTTTGTGATTTTCCTCCTAATTCCTTTATATGATCTTTCAATCTGAAGAAGTTTCCATTTTTAAATCCACTTCGATTTACAAATTATTAATGACATGGCTCTTGCCTTTGGTGTTATACTTCAAAAAAGTAATTACTCTATCAAAGGAGAGCTACACATTTTCCTATGTTATCTTCTATGGAGGCTTGTAGTCTTGGCTTTTTATTTAAACATCTGGGCCTACCATTGATTTTGACTTAATTTTACAAACGGCATGATCAATGGCCAGTTTCTCTTCTTTCTTTCTGCGTGTGAGCATCCTATTGTTTCCACACTGTGTACTGAAAAGACTTTGTGCCAATGTGGTGCCATCATTCTTTTGTCAAAAAATCAGTTGACTGCGTTTATGAGTCAATTTCAAACTCTGAGCTCTCTGTTCAGTTCCATTAATCTGTCTTATCTATCCTTTCATTATATAATGTCTTGATTAATGCAGTACTTTCTTGCTTTTTTTTTTGTTTGGAAGCCACACTCATTGACACAGAGCTTACTCTTAGCACTGTGTTCAATGGTCACTGTGGCAGTTCTCAGGAGACCATCTGTGCTGCCACGGATCTAGTAGACTCAGCCAAATGCAGATGCTTTAACCCCTGTATCATTCCTCCTACCCTGATCAATTCAGTTTTATAAGTCTTGAATTGAATCATGTTAATCTATCCATGCTCAGGAAAATTCACAGACTTGCTAAAGATAAACCTCACAAAATTGTGGATCCCTTTAGAGGTTTTTTTTTTTTTGAGACTTCCCATAGGTGTCCACTCTGAGCCCTTAGTACCTTGTCAACAGCATTTCTAATTTTCCTACCTTACTTCCAGCTCCCGCAAAGGTTTCTATTCTGGTGAGTTGTGACTATCTGTATTCACTTGTCATTATCTCCAATTTGGAGGGTTTCAGTGTACCCCATGACTGAACTTCTCTGACAGAGTTAAGAGTTGATTTTTCACTTAGTCCTGCTGTTAGGATGGATAGAATGATAACTCATAAGCTCTTCATATGCCAATCCAGAAACTGGGGATCTGATGTGGTTCTTGATTGTTTGTTGCTTTTTAGTCTCATTCCTTGCTACACTAAGCCAGGCAGAGTGAAACTAAAGAAGCAACAAGGCTCTGAGAGAATCAAAATGAATCATGGTCATAAATACACATTTTATACCAGTCAGAAAGCAACTAGTTGCCAGAAATCATATTTGAAGACTCAAGTTCTATTTTATTGTTAACAAAATGAAAAGAAAACTTTTTCTATTTTTGTGAACCTCCTCTTCTCTGCCCTCCTCACACTTTCTCTATCACTACTGTTTCCTTGGCCACTTTCCCTTGATGTCTGGCTTTCTTCGTGGTCCTAATAATTACATTAAACAATGCTGTCAGGAGTGATGTGCAGTTAACTCCAATGTAGACAAGGCGACATGCACTATTAAAGTCACAAGTATAAGCCTCCTTATCTGCTATCAGATTTGCAGATTTAATGACGCCTTTTTTAATCTCCTCGAATTCTGTATCTGTATACAACAGATGGTGTGAGTTCTAGCCCTTGCTAGCAATTTGAGCAAATACTTTTGTCTCATCGAAATGGGAATGATAATATTGCTGGTGGAGAATCTGGGGAACAATAACAGTATGGAAGTAGCCACAAAGGAGAGAGTTCAACTTGCCTCATGCATGCCTCACGTGGCCCCACCCTACGGGGTCTGTAAAGTGCTCAGGGAGATCAGGAATCAAGAGCTCCTAAACATTAAAGTCCTGATTCCCCACTCAGGTTTCCCAAGTTACTGTCTTGATCACTTAATCACTTGACATCCAATTATTCATCGAATTGCTCAAGCAAGCGCCAGTAACATTTCCGTTTGACCCTATCATGTGCCAGTGTAACCCAATGGCATCTGGTTGCTTCAGGAATACAAAGAGCCTCAAACCATTCGTTCAGGATCTTGACAAAGAAGTCTGACCATCTTGTAGGTGGACGGCCACGGGATCTTTTGACATCCCATGGGATCCGGTCAGCAATGTCTCTAGTCCAGCGGTGGCTTGTAGATGACGGACAACAGGCAGATGGGGTGATAGTTGCCAATGTTGTGAATGTCTCCCTTCTTGAACAGTAGAATTGTCCTGCTGGTTTTCCATTGGGAGGGCACCTTGCATTAGGACCGGTAGCGTGTGAAGAGCCAAGCTAGTGTATTGATGAGTACTTACTGTAGATTCTTCAGGTGTTCGGGTCTGACTTTGTCTGGGCCTGGTGCTGTTCCCTTCTTTACCGACGAGATGGCATGTCGGATTTCAGAAGGGAGAATGTTGGGAATGACATATCCATCCTGCGGAATTTGGTATTGTCTCCAATGAAAAGAATTTCAGGAGAATATAATGGTGCTACATAGGCTTTACTTGGAAAATAAGAGTGAGGGGTGAAGGAGAATCCTATGCATTTAAAGAAAGAAACCACACATCCTATTTGGGATGCAGTAAACACCCAAATTGAGCACACCACATAGTAAAGAGAAGAAGCCACATATCGAGCACAAAGATGTGTGGGAGACGTTTAGATGGAGTGTGCTCCTTGCTTTTTGCATAGCAGGTTGTATAGCTTTGTTTTCTAAGCTGACAAGGTGTTGGGTGCTTTTTGTATATACAGAGTCTGTTGCTAGGAAGGCATCAAGGGGAGAGACAAATGTCTGCCATCTGTCCTTCACATTCTTAACAGGATCATTTCCTGCCAAAATAGCATCTCATTGAAGGGACTCGATCTTCTCTATTTGTGCTGACATCATTCAGAGACTTAGTCGACCTTAATTCCTCTAGTTTCATCTACAAAGGAGATCCATCACTTGTACCTTTAGGACTGGTAAAAGAGCTGGCAGCAGAGCAACTTCTTTTCAGAACATACCTGAGTTTTATTGCTTTTTGAAACTCATTGCCAAAAGGGTTGCCAAGTAGGGATGCTGCGTGCCTGCTACCTGCCTACTTCAGTAACATTCTGTTATCATGGGTTAACTATTAAATGAGTCAGCATAATGAAAAGCAGAATGGTTCCTTTATGTACTAAGTATTAGATGAGGCCTTTCCAATTGTACAGAGTCATAGCACTCTGGTGAACCAGATGTTACTGTGCCTAAGTTATTGAGTCCTTTGTCTTTGAGGTGGCCTGTGAGGACCTGGGTAATCACAGCTAACCAATAGCACCACATGTACCATTAAAATAATTTCAAATTTCTATGTGTGAAAATACACAAAGGGACTGGGAAGCCTTATACTTTTCTGTTCCTATTAGGATAGTGTACATTATTATGGACCATAATGTCTTTTCTATTCTACTTTACTATAAAGAAAATACCCTGGGAAATAGCGACTGATGTTTTCATTCTAACACACCATTACTAAGAGAGTCTTGCTGATTACCTAACTATGGCTTTAAAAAAGTAGAATAATTTTACACCACACTATTTATGTTTCATTTTTAGGGTCTAGATTTTTGTTCAGAACTGACACTGAAATCAATCATGGATCATTTCCAGCCAGTCTTTAGAGCATTTGTAACTAATCTGGAGGATTCTTCTCTTTGCCTCCTACAAAGTCATGTTCCTGACAGTACTGCTGTGACTCCTGGTGCGGTATCTGCATTGATCTTCCCATGCTGTGACTCCTGGTGCTGTATCTGCATTGATCTTCCCGAGAACTTGGTGATACACATGTCGGGATATTAAATTGAAAGTTCACCTCCGAAGATCTATTTGAATTTTAAGAGTTCTGAAAAAAGTGTCCTGACAACGTAGAAATTACCCATCTTTCCTCCTGAGACCAACCATTTCAAGATGCTTATCTATTTTCTTTTAATAGTACAGTTTTATAATGATATAAAGAGCTTTGCTAGGTCAAGGTTAAGTGAGTAATTTATCCTTCAAATCCTTGAAGAAAACAGATTTTAACCTTTTCTCAAACATGAAACTCTTTTAATCATATATGTAAACATCAGTCAGTTGCATCTGTATATATAGTACCACAGAGACTTTCATGTCCTATACATTATTTTTTTCATTATTTTTATTTGATTTGTTGGTGTAAGCAGCTATCCCAGAGAGCAACCGAATTTCTATTGCATGGAAACAACCTAAAAGTATGATCAACATTAATGCTGTCCTACTGTTAAATGACTGTTATTTTTTAAAAAGGGGGAAAGGGAGCGTTTCATTTAGGAGAATGGAGTGGAAAGAATGATTTTGAAATTTTGCTTATGCTATCAATTGGAAGAATATAATGAAAAGTTCCAGTTACTAGTTAAAAACACAATAAATTCCAGAATATTTAATAAGAAGGTACTATTTTGTGTGTGTTTATTTTTCTCTTTCCCTTTTTTAGTTAATATTTTATTATACCACTGTGAGATATACAGTTACAAAGATGTTCATGTTTCTGTTTTGGTCATACAGTGTTCCAGCACCCATCCCTCCGCCAGTACCCATTTCCCACCACCAATGTCCCAAAAGTTTCTCCCGCCCTCCCCTAGCCTGCCTCTATGGCAGGTTCTTTATCTGTTCTCTCTCTTTCTCTCTCTCCCCTCCCTCCAAGAAGGTACTATTAGATATATATAATTCAAAAACAGATGTATATTCCAAAAAATAGACATATATGCCCCAAAAGAATTAGAAGCAGAATCTTTTTGCTTTGTTTTGTTTTTGTTTGAGGGCCACATCTGACGTGTCCAGGTCTTAGTCCTGGCTCTGTGCTCAGGGACTCTTCTGGAGTTGTTCAAGCCCCGTATGTGGTGCTGGGGATCAGACCTGGGTCAGCCTAGTGCAAGGCCAATGCTTACCAGTTGTACTATCCCTTCACCCAGGACCCAAAAGTGGATTCTTGAAAAGGTTTTTGAACACCAGTGCTATAATAAAGAATGTGCTTAGTCTTTATCCTGGTACCCAGTTTAAAAGGTACTAGAGCTTCTAAACCCTGTACCTAAAGCTCTCTGAGAGATATGATGACTTGTGTGTGCTAAGATGACCAAAGGCACGGTGATCCTAGATTGATTTAAGGTGGGCACCAGAATGGCCAAGTCTTACTTGAGTATTGGAATTTTTCAGTCCCATCCTCTCGCTACCCCCAAGGAAAGGAATGGGGCTATAAAGCTCAATAACCAATGACTAATGATTTAACTGATTATGCCTGAACCAGTAAATATCTGCAAAAAGCCTCTACCCAAAGGGATTTGAGGAGCTTCTGAAGTTTAGCAGGGTTAGCACAATAAGATGGGGCACAGAATATCTGCACCTCTCCCCTGAGCACTGTCTGGTGTGTCTCTATCATTTGAGTGTTCCTAAATTGTATGCCTCCCGCACGGCAAGCCTGGCAAGCTGCTCGTGTTGTATTTGATATGCCAAATGCAGTAACAATTATATTAGATCATTCTCATGACCTAATATAATGGTTTGAGGCTCTTTATGTTCCTGTACCAAGCCGATGCCCTTGGCTCTACAGCTGACAGGACATATTGAGATATTACTGGTGCCCGCTCTAGCAAATAGATGATTAACGGGAAGATCGTGATCGTGATCGTGAAAATAAGTTGAAAAAATGTAAGTAAGGTGTTTTCAGGAGTTGTGTGAGTTCATCTCGTGGTCTTAAAACTGAAGAGAGAATACTATGCAGCTATCAGAAAAGATGAAGTCATGGAATTTACATGCAAATGGATGGACATGGAAATGATCATGCTGAGTGAAATTAGTCAGAAGGTAAAAGATATAGAATGACTGCATTCATTAGTAGTATATGAATATATACTAGTGCCCTCCTAATTGTGGGAAGTGTTAATACCCCACTAGAACTGAACATTGAATGTACACAAAGGGATTTACATTTTAATCCCTAAATGTCTGTATAATGTGTAAGAGAAAGAATGAGAGAGGGAGAAGAGATAAGAAAAGGAATAGTGCCTGCTATAGAGGTTGGTTGAGGAAGGGGGAAGGAATTTGGGAATATTGATGGTAGGAATAGGGCATTGGTGGAGGGATGAGTGCTGGAAAAATGTATGACTGAAACCCAATCATGAACATCTTTTTAATTGTATATTGCACAGTTGTATCACTGTCACTGTCTTCCCGCTCATCATCGATTTGGTCGAGCAGGCACCGGTAACATCTCCATATGACCTGTCTCATGCAAGTAGAGCCCAAGGGTACCTGCTTGCTCCAGGAACATAAAGAGCCTCAAACCATTCCATAAGGTCATGGGAATGAGCTCTGTAATTGTTACTGGTATTTGGTATATCAAATACGACACGGGTAGCTTGCCAGGCTCTGCTGTGCGGGTAGCATACTCTTGTAGTCATCTCAAAATCCAGCATTTATTGATCGGGCACAGTGGTATAATAAAAAATATTTTTTAAAACTGAGAATTATGAGAGCTCATGGTTTTGTATCTGGTAAGGCAAAAGGAGTATCTGAGCCCCTTGTTTGTAATTGGCATCTGAAATGAGAACATTCTTGCAAGATTTAGATATTTCGCTTGTAAGGTATACACTAAATTTTGGGAGTTAGAGTCAGAATTGTATTGTGAGACAATAGTAGTTAGAGAATTGGTGTTGGAAAGGATATCACATAAATGGTGTCAGGAAAATATATGACACGCAAATTCCTGGAGGCACTTTCACAACAGCCAAAAAGTAGAAACACTCAATGGTCCATATATAAATGGCTGGATGAACAAAAAATCCAGCTCATGATACATGTTTGAACACCAAGAATATGACAGTAAAAGAAGTCTGTCAAGAAAAGGTAAGTCTTTTTCATAGAGATAGAAAGTAGAATGGTTGGGGCCAGAGTGATAGCACAGTGGGTAGGGCATTTGCCTTGCACGCTAACCGACCCAGGTTCCATCCCTGGCATCCCATATGGTCCCTCGAGCTCTGGCAAGAGTAATTCCTGAGTTCAGAACCAGGAGTAACCCCTGAGCGTGGCCGAGTGCGACTCGAAAATAAAAAAAAAAAAAAATTAGAATGGTGATTACCAAGTACAATGGAAAAGAAGACGGGGAACTATAAATTGTTACAGAATTTCACTTTGGCAAGATAAAAGGCATTCTGAAAATAGTTTGATAAACAACATTAGTGTACTTACATTACTGAATTCATATGTACAAATGACTTTACGTTATCTGCATACAATAAAAAGTCAAATTTTTAAAAATTAAAGTAGAGATATTTTTAAAAAACTATCCAAGAGGGTTGGTGAATAGCTGACATAGGAAGAGGTATATCTTACACATGAGGCCCAACTTTGGTGCTCAGTATCACTGGGAATAGTCCCAGCGCATAGCACAGCCCTTCCTGAGAATCACCACTTCTCTAGGCCTGAATGCCAACCAAACCATTAGGCCCATAATAATTGGCTTAAGATTGTCTGAAGTGACCATAAGTTTCTGAGCACTTCTGGGGAGGTAGCAGTAAAAATTTACTGGAATTGAAATGAATAAAATATCTAGGGTATGCTGGAAGACTAGAGTTCATAGAGAAAAGTTATTACCATATCTGACCACATATAAGAAACAGAACAATTTTTCTGCTCTGGGTGTAAGCCTAGGCATAAAAATATAATGGTATTTCAAATGGTTTTGTTAAATGATACTCATAGGCATCATTGTCCTTGCTTCCAACTTGAAACAAATTTGGTTGGTGCCCTGATGCCCTGAAGCAGCAAAGAGGCAAAGCAGGTTGGCCTACCATAGGGATGAGATAATTGGTCAGAATTTAACTCTTGTCCAGGTAGAAATCCCTAATGCAAAACCCATTGCATAAGAGCAGAACTCTCAAAAGCTCGACTCTGAAATAGAGCCTGAGAAGATTCAGGAAAGTATCTCAGTGACCCACAAACCTCAGCCTTGTCTATGGACCATTGAAATCCTAAAATCTTTGGAAGAGGAAATTTTTTAAAACCTCCTCTCTTCAGAAAATCAAGAATTAGAGCTATCACTTTTTCTATCGAAGTTAATTATATTTGTGATTTTGAAAGTACATGTCCAAGAAACAATCAAGGAATAGCTCCCCTCTGGACAAAACAACATGATGCATAATCAGCAAAAAACAAGATGAAATAAATTGTTCACTAGAAACCCGGACATTAGAACCAACTGAATCAAACTAAAGAACACTGTTTTTGTTTTGCTTGGGGATATAAAAGCAAATCATTAAAATGTCAACAAGGAATTCAAACTATACAAGTAACATAACCTAGCTGCAAAATAATCAGTTTGAATTTACAAAATGGAAAGAATCAATAGGCAAAAAGCCAACTCACTGGATAGACTTAACATCAAATAGACACAAGAGAAAACTAATAAAACTTGAACATAAGGGCTGGAGCAGTAGTACCTTTCACGCGACTAACCCGAAACTAACCCCTGGTTCAATCCCCAGCATTCCATATGATCTCTGAGCACCAGTAGGAGTAATTTCTGAGTGCAGAGCCAGGAATAACCCCTGAGCATTGCAAGGTGGGGACTGCCTACCCCAGAAAAGAAAAAAATTTGAGCATAAGTCAAAGAAGAATATTCCTGATAAAACAAGAAAACAATAAGAATAGGTGAAAGCAGAGAGGGAGGTAGGGGCACAGTGAGAAGATATATTAATGTTGAATTCGAGTCTTGGAATGAGAAGCAAGAAAGGAGTAGTATTTGTGGGCCAGAGTGATGGTTCAGAGGATAGGGCACTTGCTTTGCACGTTGCCCACCAAATTTGATAGCTCACATTCCATATGCCCCCCCAAGTTCACCAGGAGTGGTCTCTGATCACAAAGTGCAGAGTAATCACTGAGCACTACCATGGGAAAAGAAGAATAAAAAGAAAGCAGGAAAGAGGGAAGAAGGGAAGGGGGAGGGAGGGGAGGGAGGCAGGGAGGGAGAGGGAGGAAAGAAAGAGAAGGAAGGAGAAAGGGAGGGAAAGAGGAAGGAAGGAAGGAAGGAAGGAAGGAAGGAAGGAAGGAAGGAAGGAAGGAAGGAAGGAAGGAAGGAAGGGAGGGAGGGAGGGAGGGAGGGAGGGAGGGAGGGAGGGAGGAAAGAAGGGAAGGAAGGAAGGAAGGAAGGAAGGAAGGAAGGAAGGAAGGAAGGAAGGAAGGAAGGAAGGAAGGAAGGAAGGAAGGAAGGAAGGAAGGAAGGGAGGGAGGAAGGAAGGAAGGAAGGGAGGAAGGGAGGGAGGGAGGGAGGGAGAAAAGAAGGAAGGAAGGAAGGAAGGAAGGAAGGAAGGGAAGGAAGGAAGGAAGGAAGGAAGGAAGGAAGGAAGGAAGGAAGGAAGGAAGGAAGGGAGGGAGGGAGGAAGAGAGGAAGGGAGGAGAGAGGGAGGGAGGGAGGGAGGAAGGGGGGAGGGAGGGAGGGAAGAAGGAAGGAAGGAAGAAAGGAAGGAAGGGAGGGAGAGAGGGAGGAGGGAGGGAGAGAAGAAGGAAGGAAGGAAGAAAGGAAGGAAGGAAGGGAGGGAGGGAGAGAGGGGAGGGAGGGAGGGAGGAAGGAAGAGAGGAAAGAAGGAAGGAAGGAAGAAAGGAAGGAAGGGAGGAGGGAGATAGGGAGGGAGGGAGGGAGGAAGGAAGAGAGGAAAGAAGGAAGGAAGAAAGGAAGGAAGAAGGAAGGAAGGAAGGAAGGAAGGAAGGAAGGAAGAAGGAAGGAAGGAAGGAAGGAAGGAAGGAAGGAAGGAAGGAAGGAAGGAAGGAAGGAAGGAAGGAAGGAAGGAAGGAAGGAAGGAAGGGAAGGAGGGAGGGATGAAGGGAGGGAGGGAGAAAGGAAGGGAGGGAGGAAGGAAGAAGGGAGGGAGGAGGGGGAGGTGAGAGGAAGGAAAGGACAGAACAGAACAAGGTGATAGTTCAAGAAATAATAACTGAGAATTTGCCAAACTGGAAATGTAATTCAAGCCAAACTTTCTATAGAAATAAAAAACATAAAACATCCATGATAAAAGAAAATATTAAAGTAATTAGAGAATGAAAGATAGAATACCTTCACAAGACTAAGAATCAGAAAGCCACCACCACTCTTAGCAGCAACATTGGAAGATAGCAGCAGTAAAAAATATTTTTGGATAATGAGATAGGAAACATAAAGAGACGGAGTGAGAACTCATGCTTGTGGGCTGAAAGCACAACACCATGACCGTGTTCCTCTCACCTAAAGCAATCTGCATATTCGATACGCTCCCGGCGACCTGCACACACAGTCAAATTTGGGAATCACTTTAGGGGCAATTTCTCTGACTCTACTATGGCCAAGCCTATTCCCACAAAATGCCAAGTCCATTATGGAAGGGAAATTGCCCACTAGGAATCTATGTCTCTTTCCGGGGCCAAGTTCCTAGTACCCATTACCTTGTTTGACACAGACAAAAACTTGTGTCCAAAGAAGTTGAGTTCCTAGGGCTGTACTTCCTTCTAAGGCTAATAAGGCACCCAAAAGAATGACTAAGAGGAACCTCTTTCAGGTGAGGTTGGAGAAAGGTCTTGGGAGCGGTATATGAGCATGAATAGACAGGAATCCGGTTGGGCCAAGAAGGGGCAGAAAGGGGAGAGAGAAGAGAATTTCCATTCCAGTTCATTCCCTTATCAAGAAAAGGACTTTCCTCTTTCCTCACATTTTCTGTCCCATTCCCCAGTGAGAGCAGAGTTTGAAGATGTTTGTATTTCATGATGAAAGCACTCACTTTGCATTAAAATTTCAGTATCCTAAGATAGCAGTCTTTGTGTCTCTGTCTAGAAACAGCAGCAGAGGCTCCTAAGCTAAGTAACCTTGCTCCTGTCCATCTCTACAAGGTTTTTACTCTCGGTGTCCTTGTTTGAGGTCAGTTACTATTCTATTATACATGCTGTCCATGCCCACCCCAACGCACACATACCCAATCCCCCAAGACACACACACACACACACACACACACACACACACACGCAGGATGAATGTGACCTGTATTTTTCCTCTGCTCAGTCACTGTCTTACTTTTCTCAACCAGTAGATAAATGGTAGAAGCTAGCAAAGGCCCCACAATTCATGTCTCCACTGCACCCTGCTTTTCTTTCTGTCCTCCAAGCAGTGAGGGAAAATATGCCTAGAGGCATGTGAGATCTAAAACCCCCACTCCGGAGTCTAGTGGCCAGCAAACTTCCCTATTTCGTTACAAAGAAACTAAAACCATGAAATGTAGGATCAGGTAACTTGAATTCATAACCATTTCCACAATTTAGAGAGCTATATAAGTACCTAAATCAGCTACAAGTAAATTTTTCTCATTTATAGAATAAGGACATTGTAGTCGTTAAGTCATATGGATGTTGGAAATTAAAATATGACACAGGAGGCTAAAGGTATAGAACGGTAAGTAGGGTGCTTGCCTTACATGTGACTAATCCAGTTTGAAACTTGGCACCCATATTATTCACCAAGTTTTGCCAGCTGTTCTCCCTGAACAAAGAGTCAGGGGTGAGCCACTAGGTGTGGCCCCCAAACCAAAACGAAATAAAACAAATAACATGGACATATAAATACAATAATTCGTGTTCATTTCTTAAATTGTACCAGTATGAAATCAAATGATATTTAAGTGTTCATTGTCAATATTATGAGTTATAAAATTTATGCTTGGTCTTTATCATGAAAAATAGAGTAAGACTTTTGGTCCAATAGGAGTCAAAGTACTTAGGAAAAAATAGATATCTCCCAGATTATCCAGATTAACACACTGGATAACAGCATTAGAGTTTAAAGAGTTATTCAATAATTAATCAATAGTTGATGTTTATTAAAGACATATTATGTCCTCATTGTTGGTTCTTAGGAGCTAGTAGTCAGCAAGGCAGAGTTCCTACCTGCAGGAGCTTATATACTTGCTAATAACAGTCCATGCGCTCTTGCTGTTGTCTTGGTTTACTTTCCCTGGCAACAGAGATCAAAAAATGCAGTTCAGTAAACTAGAGATCCTGGACCAAATAGTGACTTTAACATTATCCTCTAGTGACTAAACAATCACTATCACTATCTTCTCATTCATCATCAATTTGCTCGAGCGGGCTCCAGTAACATCTCCATATGTCCTGTCTCATGCTAGTAGAGCCCAAGGGCATCTGCTCACTCCAGGAACATAAAGAGCCTCAAACCATTATATTAGGTCATGGGAATGATCTAACACAATTGTTACTGGTATTTGGCATATCAAATATGACACAGGACTAAACAATACTGTTATGATTTTTACTCCACCGCTTGAGATCCCTTTTGCCTTGTTCTTGACTTTTTAACTAGATGAGGACCTTTTGAAACTGTCTGGTAGTTATTTGCCTTTGAACTAAGCTGAACAAATTCAAAATGTGGGCCTTGAATCTAGCTTTTAATATTTAACTGTTATTTGGCTGAAAGTTTCTGATTGCTGGAATCACAAATTTCCCACAGCTAATTTTACTGAATAACTTAAAATGATTCAAATATACCATATTTTATATCTGGAGGATATAAATTCAAAATGGTTCTCACAGAGCGAAAAATCAGGGTATCCATAAAGATTCTTTCTAATGCTTGAAGTTGGACAAGCCAGGCACTTTAATTGAAAGCCTACAGCATGGTAGCTTCCAATCTCTTTAAAAGTCTGAACCTCCTCTTCTTCCTGCCTCTTCCACTTTAAAGAGTGCTTATTATGGGGCCAGAGCGATAGCCCAGTGGGTAGGGCGTTTGCCTTGCACACGGCTGGCCCATGCCGGCCTGGGTTCGGCCGGCCTGGGTTCGATCCCCGGCATCCCATATGGTCCCCCAAGCACTGCCAGGAGTGATTCCTGAGTGAAGAGCCAGGAGAAAGCCCCTGAACATTGCTGGGTGTGACCGAAAAAGCAAAAAAAAAAAAGAGTGCTTATGATGATATTGGACCCATACTCCCCCAGGTCCTCTCATTTTTAGGTCAGTTTAATAATCTTAATTCCATTGGCAGCCTCAATACTCATTTGTCATGTGATATAACATATTTATGGGTTGTAGGAATTAGAACAGGCATATCATAGAAACTTCATAGAAAGTCTGTTCTTGGGGCCAGAGTGATAGTACAGAGGGTAGATCGCTTTGCCTTGCACGCAGCAACCCAGGTTCAATCTCCATCATCCCATATGGTCCCCAAGCACTGCCAGGAGTAACTCCTGAATGAAAAGCCAGAAGTAACTTCTGTGCAGCACTGAGCATGAACCAAAAGAAAAAAAAGAAGTAGAAAGTGTTCTCTCTAACAAAGTGGCCTGGAGCAAGTTTTTTTAATCGCTCTGAGACTAGGCTCTTTTATCTGTCCAGTAGGAATGCAATACACCACTATGGTAGATAGTAAATAGGAACATTTTAAAAAGTCTTTACGATACTGGTGTCTGTCTAATACACCGTTTTTGTGTATATCTTAAAATGATATTTTCAGGCTTTTCCCACTAAATATCATGTACTTCCCCCACAGACATGCTAGCAAATTTTAATAATGGGCATTAGATGACCCATCCACTTCAGACCCACAGCTGTGCTGCTCGGCCGGCCCCATGTGGTAGCAACCCATGGAGCTGACCTCCCCGGTCAGGGGCTTGGCCATCCCCTGGCCGGGTCCAACATTGCTCCAAGGGTTTGCTCTCGTGAGCGGGGGAGAGATCATGCTGGCCAAACTCAGAGTGGAGTTTTGGGCCCTGCCCTTTCCTCCGAAACCATGCCAGTTGCCCCAAGAGGAGAGAGACCCACCCACGCCAGACTCAACTAATTTGCAACCCCGGAAGAGATTCAGACCCATCCACTTCAGACTCACTGCTGCGCTGCTCGGCTGGCCCCGAGTGGAAGCAACCCATGGAGCTGACCTCCCGGTAAGGGGCTCGGCCATCCCCTGGCCCAGTCCAACATTGCTGCAAGGGTTTGCTCTCATGAGCGGGGGAGAGACCATGCTGGCCGGACTCGGAGTGGAGTTTTGGGCCCTGCCCGTTCCTCCACCTCCATGCCAGTTGCCCCCGGAAGAGACCCACCCACGCCAGACCAACATCTCCCCTTGGCATGTGGTCCCGAAAAGCAGCCGTGTTATATTTTTTATAGGATACTGAATTTTGCATAAGGTTCTTCCAATTTCTTTTACATTTATACATAGTAAACAGTTATAGACATGTTTTAACGATACGAGTAAGACTGGCAAGAAGCCAGAGCAAACCACACATCATGCAGTTCATCACTCTCAATATCCAGACTCCATAGTTACTCAGAGCTCCATCCAAGATAAAACCTGATCTTCACCCTTTAAGTTTCATCAGTAAATGCTCGGGTTGAGAGCCTTCTACTGAGACCATACCACTTACACGGTAAAACCTGGCAAGCTACCGTGTTTTATTTACTTTTTGTGCCAAAGACTAGTAACTATTATGGACCTCAGTTCCATAACCTGAAGAATAGTTTTGGGCTCCTCCTGTCCCTGAAGCAAGTAGATGCCCTTGGGTTGCATTCGCTCGTGAAAGGACAGGACTAATGGAGGTGTTACTAGTGCCCACTCGAAGCAAATCGATGAACAATGGGAAAACAGTGATAGACAGTGAGATGTTCCTTTAAGGATAAAAAAGAGGCAACCAATAGCAATCAGAGAAGGAAAGGACATTAAGGGCATCCAGATAGGCAAGGAAGAAATCAATCTATCATTATTTGCAGATGACATGATATTATACTTAGAGAACCCTAAACTCTCGACCCAAAATCTCTTAGAAACAATAGATATGTATAGTAGAGTGGCAGGGTACATATCCAATACCCAAAAAGTCGGTGGCTTTCCTATATACAAATAACGAAAGAGAAGAAAGGGATATTAAGAAATCGATTCCATTCACAATTGTGCCACAGAAAATCAAATACCTAGGAATCAGTTTAACCAAGTGTGTAAAGGACCTATACAAAGAGAACTACAAGACACTGCTTCAAGAAATAAAAGAGGACACGAGGAAATGGGGAACACGTTCCCTGCTCATGGATGGGGAAAAGTAACATTGTCAAGATGGTAATACTCCCTGGAGCTTTGTACCAGATTCAATGTGGTTCCTATAAGGATTCCCATGACATTCTTTAAAAGAAATTGACCAAACACTCCTTAAATTCGTATGGAATAATAAACCCCCACGGATAGCTAAAGCAATCCTCGGGAAGAAGAAGATGAGAGGCATCACCTTTCCCAACCTCAAACTGTACAACAAAGCAGCAGTAATTAAAACAGCGTGATACAGGAATAAAACCAGACCTGTGGACCTATGGAATAGAGTTGAGTATCCTGACACCCACCCTCAAAGACATGATCAGTTAATCTTTGATAAAGGTGCAAAGAGTCCAAACTGGAGTAAGGAAAGCCTCTTCAACAAGTGGTGCCCGGAAAACTGGACAGCTACATGTAAAAAAATGAATTTGGACCTGTGTCCAACACCTTGCACAAAAATCAGATCAAAATGGATTAAAGATCGCAATATCAGACCTGAATCCATAAAGTACATTGAAGAAAATATAGGAAAAACCCTCCACGACATTGAAGCTAAAGACATCTTCAAAGGTGAAACACCATTAACAAAGCAACTAGAAGAAAAGATAAACATATGGGACTACATGAAACTAAAGAGTTTCTGCACCTCAAAAGAAAGAGTGACCATGATAGAAAGACAGTCCACAGAATGGGAAAGAATATTCACCCAATACCCATCTGATAAGGGGTTAATATCCAGGATATATCAGGCACTGGTACAGCTATATAAGAAGAAAACAGCCAACCCCATAAAAAAATGGGGAGAAGAGATGAACAGAAACTTTGACAAGGAAGAAATTCGAATTGACAAAAAACACATATGAAAAAATGCTCATCATCACTAATCATCAGAGAGATGCAAATCAAAACAACAATGAGATACCACTTACACCACAGAGACTGGCACATATTCAAAAAAGAGCAAGAACAACAAGTGCTGGCGTGGATGTGGGGAAAAGGGGACACTCATCCATTGTTGGTGGGAATGCCGGCTGGTACAGCCTTTCTGGAAAACAATATGGACATTCCTCCAAAGACTAGGAAATTGAACTCCCCATTTGACCCAGCCATACCACTCCTGGGAATCTACTCTGGGAAACCAAAAAACACCAGCGGAAACACCATCCCTACTTTTATGTTCATAGCAGCATTATTCACAATAGCCAGAATCTGGAAGCAACCAGAGTGCCCGAAAATCGATGACTGGATAAAGAAGCTTTGGTACATCTACACAATGGAATACTATGCAGCTGTTAGGAAAAATGAAGTTATAAAATTTGCCTATAAATGGATGGACATGGAGAAGATTATGTTGAGTGAAATTAGCCAGAAGGAGAGAGACAGATACAGAATAACTGCATTTATTTGCATGGCATAAATATATATGTACATATTATGATACCAATATCCAAGGTCAAGTGAAACATATATCAGGAGGTCTTGTCAAAGGTGGAGATTATCACAAACGTGTGGGAGTCAGAGTTTAGGTAAGACAGAAAATGGAACAGGGGGCTAACAATTGTGAGGGTACTAATGCCAACCTAGAACTGAGCATTAAATAGAGGCAAAAGGATACAAATGACAACCTTTTAATGTATGTTCTGTAATCCATAGTCTGGAAGGGAAGAAAAGAGAAAGAGAGAGAGAAAGGGAAAGAA